>OZ035883.1:148120922-148154227 GCA_964034835.1 Muscina levida | reverse complement strand
TCCTATGAACTCGTTGCACTTTGTAAGTGTATCAAATCTTCTTCCAGATTTGTCACAATGGGACGTCTATTTAGAACGGTAATATTAGTATTTGTTTTATCACTGCCATTATAAATAAAAGTTAAAAGAATGGTTCGACAGCTGTTCGTTTGCAGAAATTAAGCCACAATAGATAACATGCCACTCTCGTATTGCATTGGTGTTACTAAAGCCCGCCTGGAGTGGTGAAGTCCCTATGTGAGAATGTCTGTGTTACCATATACGAAATAGTTTTATTGCAATGTTTTTATGGCAATCTCCAATATACTCCAACCATCTCACACTAACACTACTTGTATCATATCCTTGTGCAATTTAATAGAGTTATAAAGACAACCTTAATCCGATATATTGGTATACTGTTACATATTTCCTCCAGATTCATAAATTTGATTAAACTGACCACACCTGGCGAAAATAATTGAAATGAATATTTCGCTGGTAATTGTAAACAGTATTAGAAATTCCCACTAAAACCTTTGAATATGGTATCTTTGAATTTCTTACTACTGTAGATGGTAAGTAAACCAGTTACAACCACGCATATTTACACAGAAAACGGCTTACTGTAGTAATTGGAATGGTATATATGTATGTAATGAGCCTCCTGTACATGTGATACACTAGAATTTGGTAGAGTACATACACATGTATGCCTTCATACATCATTATAATTTATATTAACCTCTACTTTGCACACACACACACACGCAAATTTCATATAAACAGAGAGTGTATAAGTCGCGGCATATTAAGTCGTTCTATGCTAACGCATACTTGTGTCTATTGTATACATTTACCATCTATAGCCGTGAATGTATGTATATTGGCTATCGTTTTGGTTTTGGCCAATCCGTTAATCTTTTGTTAACGCATTTATGTTATAGTGGTAATGTTAGGAGAAACATTGGCAATGCTTCGCGCCTCTAACCTCTGGTATACGCTAAAGGGTTCCACAATTTCATTTGTACAAAATTTCCTTCAGACCAAAATATCATACCATGAAGGCAGAATATGACGAGAGAGCATACATAATGTATGTACTAACGCATGTATGTAGTACGCACACACACACACACACACACGTATATTGATGTATTATCGTTAGTGTGTATTGTTTAGACGATTTGTGGCGCATTTTTATCCTGTACCACATTTCCAGCCTGTAAGTCAACCCCCCTAAAGTATGCCATGTTATATTTTGCTTCAATATCTTAAGAACTTGTAATACTTTCATATTTGTCCCGAGGGATTTTGTGGCGCTGTCTTTTGTTGGCTTTGAGGTTTACTTTTGCGCCAAATTAGAAATGTGTTTACGTCGTTTGAGCCAGCCAGCAGCCCGCCCGTCAATGTGGCTAACTTATTGTTTAATATGATTATAAATATCTTTGGCGTTATGAGTGAGAGAACAATGTATTAGAAATTAATTAAAATTATATCCTCTATGACGTCCATGAACTGGTAAACCTTGGGATTTTATTGATTGAATTGTGAATTAAATTTGACATTGCTAGAAGGGGAGAGAATTATTGCACAACATAAATAAAGAGTTTAATTTTGCACCGCAAGGAGTTAGGCAAGGAAATTGGTTAAACGAAAAGACAGGGGAGGAATTTGTGATATGTTTTTACAAAAAGAAGGTCTTGAGAGTATGAAAATGAGAAAAACTAAGACGTCAAACCAACATATCGATCAAAACAAATCTAGCCCTACCCCGGGCTGTTGCTATACATCACTGCTTTCTAATATTGAGAAATTATGGCAAACTGAGTCTAAAGTGTCTTGTTTATTCCTAAACAATTTTGTTGAATATTGAAAAGACTTGTATGAGAGAACATGCACCATAATATTTTATTCTCAATGTATTGAGCATGGCGACTAATTCATATCGCAATACGTAGTGAAATCACACAAGAAACCATTCCAAAAACATATCATTTATATGTTAAGCATATGCTTTTTATTAGTACGACCTGCATCTTTTTATATAATATTAATGAAGTTCTTTGCTTAGACTATTTTGCTTTCATTTGATGCCAAAATAAAGTTACGCATGTTTACATACATTCAACATTACATACTGTGGCCAATTTCTCATTTTGGATAGTTATTTAATGCAATGTTGGGCATCCTATAACCTCGCGAGGCATGCTATCAGAAATTTACACGTACGCGAAGCTGTGTTTGATTTAAAGCAGTCAAGTTATGGTCATGCTATGTTTGACTGTTGCAACACCTTTCTTCACACTCACATACATATACTCATAATAGTTGTGTATGAGTGTTCTCGATTTTGCCTGACAGTGGTTTAATGGAATTTTTAAATATCGTATAGTATTTAAAGAAATACGATTTCTCTCCACCTATTATTTTAATCAATTTGTTTATTTTTTTAAGTTAACTCCTTAACAATTCCTGCTCCCAAAAAGTTAGCTATTTCCCCGAAATTTCTGTTATCCACTCCGACATACTCAACTAACTATACAACAATATCCTTCCCAAGTTTACATGGGTTACCAACGTACACGATATCATACATGAACTCGTACGAATACAACTGTAACAGATATTCCAGATGAATAAGCACGAAAGTTGTGTAGGTGTTTTATATTGCTGTAACTGAATCCTGTCTGAGCACTTCGTTATAACAAACAACTGCACTTACAGAAACCATGATATTTCATATCATTTTCATATAATCATTGCCATTGTTAAAGTGTTGCTTTTTTCCACACTGTGTGTGTGTGTGTGCGGCAGTTCACTTTAGTTAGTCAAAAGCGAAAGAGAGGAAGAGAGATCATATCACCGACACCATCACCAGCATCATCATCGTCCCAATCATCGCAATCATTACAATCATCACAATCACTGAAATCATCGTCAGTCAGTCGCATCATCATCATCATCATCATCATCACCATCACCATCATCATTGTCCTCTATTGAATAAATGAATTGTGTGATATGTTCTGTTTTCTTCTGTACGTCGATGATTATATGGAAATTTTAAGCATATTGTATGGAAATTGAATTAAAGTTGTTTGTTTCCCTTCTCCCTTAAATTGGCTTTTTTCTGTGTGTGTGTGTGTGTATGATATTTTGTGCGTATAAGTAACAGGATATCCTTGTGTGTTGTGGTAGCAGAGTGAGACAAAGAGTTTACATTTTTATGAACAACAAATTCCATGGTAATTTGAATGTCTCCTCCCTGTGATAGGTGGCGTATGAAGGGCTGTTAAATAAAATATGCAGTCGGAGGGGTATAAAAAAGTCAAAACGTAAACGGAAACAGACAGAATACCATGAATAAAACAGAGTCTAAGCTATGGACACTAAGCGCTGATGTTGTTAAAGGGTCTGATTAAGGAATTAAGGAGGAAAAGGACGAGGGGGAAGATATCATCAACAAATGTTAAATAAATGTTGATTTTACCTCAGAAAATTTGTTGAAATCTGATTATATATAACTAAGTTGACATTGAATGGGTCCACCTTCGTTTTATTTAATTATCAGTTATAGCGATGATTCGAATCTCAGTGATTTATAAATAATTAACATCATAATGCAGTTCTTGAAGAAAACAACCTTTCGACCTTTAATCTTTTTATTCAGTTTATTTAACTATCGCAAGGTTTCAATCATATTGAAAGTAAAGTGGTTAAGTAATTTATTATTTATTTATATACTAATCTTTTCCTTGTTTTTTTTTTTTTTTTTTGGTGACGTAACGCCTTTCTGCATCTTTTCCATCAGGACAAATTTCATTAAACCAATTATAGGCATCTCATAGCCTCGCGAGGCCAACAATAATCGTTTTTTCACACAGTCAAGATTGGCAATTCACACCTACTTAAAAGTTTAGTTTGATTGAAAACAGTAAGTTTCCGCTTGAGTGTTATGAAAGCAACAACACGCAAGCTTGTTCTACATTTAACATAAAAACAAACACAAGTCCAGACAGAGAAACAATGTTCAACGAGTGTTGGCAAAGCATGAGAGTACAATATTTTCCCTGTGTGCAGTTTGACAGCGCTGATGCTTCTTGTGCGAACGGACATATGCATTTCATATTGTTGTGTGCGTGTGTTCGGTAATGCCTACCACTGCTTTGAACTATTAATAATAATTTATTTTAATCTTTTTCTCCTATTTTTTTTTGCGTGAGCTATCGTCTTTCGGCTTCTTTTAAGTCAGTACAAGGTTCTTAAACCATTATTAGGCATCCCATAGCCTCGCGAGGACGTTTTTTCACACAGACAAAAACTGTAATTCACACCAACTCGGAAGTTTAGTTTGATTCAAGCTAGTAAGTCTGTGCTTGAGTGTTATGAAAGGTACACCACACAAGCTTGTTTCTGATTTATTACAGAAACAAGTCCATGCAGGCAAATAATGTTCAGCGACTGTTGGGAGAGCACAAAATTTTCATCGTATACCACAGCGCTGACGCTTCTTGTGCGTTGGGACACAAGTACACTATATTGTTATTTGTATGTGTTCGGTAATGGCTACCACTGCTTCAAATCATTGAGACACAAGTAGTGACCATTATTTGAATGAATGTTTTCTCTTCATAAGTTTTTACCTAAGATAACTTTCACTTCTTTCATTCCTATAAGAAACTGCTCATTTTTTTCAGTTTGCTATATGAATAGCTTCTCTCTCATATCAAAAATTACAATTTGCATCTGGATAAGAAAGGTTTTCCTTTCACGACCCAACCTCTGATCATTGATATTTGCGAAAAAAAAAATTATCATTCGGGGATCACTTTGGTATAAGTTAAAAAACTGTCCAATGAAAAACATAAAGCACATAATTTTATCTCAGAACATATTAACCATATACTAAAATTGCATTTCTGTCAATGAAAAATATCTTAGCTGTAATAAACTAAATCTATTTAAACATAACTTGACTTTATTTACAAAATCTTAGTAATGCTACAACATTTCCAGTACAGAATTCAACCTCTCCCAGCCTTAAGCAACAACCGCAATTGACTTCGTTTATATATATAAAATACATTTCCTTCAAATTTTCATTAGAATTTTTACAATACACACGTAACGACATTACAAATCAAAATTCATCGGAGAACAAAAATCTCCAGCGAATACTTCGAACTTCGAGACGCTCATTAATTTGTAGGTGCAATGAGGCAAACAACAACATCTACATAATTAAACTGCGGAAAAACAAAATTCAAGGCAAAGGCTAAATAAATAAATACACATCAGTGGAGGTGGCAAAAGTTGCAAAACTTTTCTCAGCCAACTAAAAATGTTAAATATTTTACTCACGCAGTCATTCCAAGTCATCGGCAAAAGCAGCCAAAAATGTTGGCGACTAGGGCCAACCAATTCGCCAACTGTGACCAACGTTCAATATTCTGAACGCTGGAGAGTAACCACACAACGAACACAGAGTAGTGTATTTGAATAAAATGTGAGAAAAGTAAAAACACAACAAAAAATTACAGTGTTTTCATTTTTAATTAAATAAACAATTCAATAGGGATTTCGTTATGTTTTTCTTTCACCAACGGACTAGAATGAGAATGTTAAAACATGTTGATGTCGTTGTTGTTGTTCGTTGTTTAATGCTGCTGATGATGCTGACGGTCGGTCGTGCAGACAATGCCTTGTGGTTGCTGATACCGAATATTATGTCGATAATATTGTTCAATAGCTTTCAATGAAACAACAAAGAAATCAAAAAGTAGACAATGTATAGATGGTAGGTTGGTTGAAAGATGTAGAGGACACTGTGATTGGACTGATTTAAGTGATAGACAGCAATGTCCGTGCATTTAAATTAATGTCATGCAGCCCATAGCCTCGCGAGGCCGGCAATGAACGTGATATTCGTACACCTTTAAAGTAAAAAATTAATAACGAAATCCTTGAATTTGTTAAGCTTGTGTACATTTTACGATAGCATTTTAGTGGCACTCCGCTTAGTGAAAAGTTCAGCTTTTGTAAATTTATTGTTTCCAATATATTAGGAAAAAACATGAGATGGCGGACGCGACAAAAAGTTATAATAGTGGCCTTCTATTGGTAGTTGCCATGTTGTACCGGTTTTTTTTTAGAATTTTTATGATTTAGCACGTGACATTTTTTCTTTGATTATATATATATGGGCAATTCCGTGATTGGACATTTTAATTCAATAAAATTTAATTATTTGTCTTTACTAATACAAGTCAGAATAAAAAAATCACAATTTTTTTACGATCACGGTGGATCTTTCTTTGGAATTGCCTACATACAATATCTGATTTAAAAGTAGTATTTGAGGGAATGTTGCGTGAAGGCAAACATTATTTAAGAATGACATAGTTTATTGTATAGAGGCAGTCTTTCATTGGTAAGAAGACGTGACTATCATGCGGGAGATTCATGATTTGATTCCTGTCCCCAGTAGTCTACATCTATCTTCATCAGCGGCTCATTCGTTGTCATTCGTTATTGTCGACAGCAACTTCAAAAAATTTTATCGAATCAAACGACATGCCCAGTAAAAGCTTTCCAAACAGCTGACGTTCACATATATCTATAAACAAGTATGCTCCTATTATTCTGAGTCTAGAAGTAGAAAAAGTGTTAATTCACAATAACGCGAGATACTATCCCATACCTCTTTCATGGGCTGTAAAGGGAAATCAAATTTAAGTAATTTTATCACTAGTTGACACCCGCTATCTTCTATAGTAAGATATGATACAGATTCCCTATAACATAAAAATACATTACCTCATTTTGCAGTGAAAAGTTCACTGGCCAATTGCCTACAATAATGAGCATGAAAACTAATTTTACTTAAGGGCATTTTTGCTCTAACATAAAACTATTGTTGCTGTGTTATGTTTAAAAATATTACAATTTAAAAAACTTACTCTGAGCAACAATCAGTTGTTTTTTGTTGTTGTAATTGTGTTGGTCACATAATATCACATCAACATCTCATGTTACACACGCCTCCATGTTTGTTATAACCTCTGGTCATTCGAATGTAACCTGCCCCCAAACTATTGACACTCATATTGTACTACCTCTCCTCTCCAGTGAGGGCGACCACTTGCAATTACAATAACACTACTGAATATGCCACAAATTGCATCTACACAACATATCTGAAATTTTCCACATACGTATCTATATGAATTGTATCGCCTCTCAACGTACAAGTACACAAATGATGTTGTTGGCGGGTGGTTTCAACTGCCACATGTGGCTGGCATCCACAGTGCGTGTGTGTTGGTGAACAACCTGATGTGTGTTGCATATACATACGTATTACTAAGGATATGGGACGGACTGTGTATCTCTGTGTCTGTGCTTAACTAACTCTATTCAAAGCAAAACAAAAAGTATTTTTGTACCGGAGTTGCAACAAAAACAATGCAACACGAACTGCAGTAACAACATCAATACAACAAACAAAACAAAAAAAAAAACTGGGGAAAAATAACAAAAAGGCTACATACTTGTGTGCTGGGGCAAAAAGAATTGTACATTGCCCGGGCTTTATTCATCGTTGTACTCGTATTTAACAGAAATGTTGGTGCTGCTGCTGCTTCTGCTGATGTTTTGTTTCTTCTGCCATTTTGACATTAGGGATTATGCTTCACCATGTTGTTTGTTTGCTGTTCGTTTTTAGCCCTTTGGTACCCATACACGTGTTGTTGCTGCCGCCCCGTTTTACAATTATTGTTATGTTTTCTATTTATATTACACAATTCCTTACCCTTGTGCTATTCCGTTAGATTTGTTGTATCCTCTGCAGTGGTGGTAGTTGTAGTTAGTATAGGTTTTGTTTTTTTTTTTGCTCGTGCTTCCCGTTTTGTTACTATTCAAGGAGCAATGAGATTCATTAGCGGAATTTCACCAACATTCTGCACTAAGTAACAACATTAGCAACACTGCTGCAATTGCTGCTGCTGCTGGTGGTGTTTCTTTTCTTTCCGTTGTTATTTAGTTGTATTAATGTTTTTTATCCTCTCCCTGTTGTAATTTCCGTTTTATATCGTCTGTTGTTTTTATAGTCTACGTACATATGTGTGAGAATTTCTATGTTTGTTTGTTTTCTGTTTTTTGTTTCTGGCCATCGCCATCGCATTCAATTCATGCAACTTGTGTCGGGTTGCAACAAAACAATTGATTTTAATTAGACCTCCATATAAGGGTTCCCCTGACATTTGGTTGAATTTAAATAATTGCAGAGAAGAGAAAGAAAAAAACAACGACAACAGCAGCAGTAGCAGGAAATGTAAATAATGAGTGAAAATTAAACAAGAAGCAATAACGACAGAGTTTTCCTTAAAGGATAACAATCTCAGACTGCGTTTAAGTGCACAGGCTCTTTGTGAGAGTAATATCGATGTATGCAATTAAATTGTAAGAGATAGGCGAAATACATATGTGTTGCATCAAGATACTACAAAATTCCAATTAGCTAATATGTACTGCTATTGTAGGAAATGTTCTTAACTCAAAGATATCATAATATGAAATTTGGGCGAGTTTTGGAGTAAAGTCCGCAAATTGCTTTGAAAATTTTAAACATAACCAAAGCGAATTAAGTTAGCTTATGTTAAACATTGTTTATATGGGAAATGTTTGTAATGGGCAAACTTAAAAACTACTTGAGCAATTGTAATAGCTTTTTAGTTTAAACATCGCAATTTCATTAAACTACAGTATAGTATACTATATTTGTTATTTTTAAACATTTTTTACTTTAATTTTTTTGCTTTACGATTTCAAAACCATTGGCATTGGCGGTGCAGAACGACAAACAAATTTGGTAACACATTTAATTAGAAATTCTTTAACTTAACGCAATTGTCGCGCTAAGTTGTAGTTAAATATCTGTCGCTTTACATGATTAATGGTTTTATTAATATAGAGATTTTTAGGTGTCATACCTTAAAACAGCTTTTGGTTTTTCTACTATTTATTTCAAACATAAATACAGCATAAATATTAAACTGAAGCCATCATCCGCACTGTATATTCTAGGAATACATTACAAAAGGAGAGATTTGGCATTGAAATCTCTTGAATATCTAGCATTACTTCTGCAGAATTCTGGCAATTTTTCTTAAAAGATTTCCTGGAATTCATTATTTCTTTCGATACCACTGTTTTCCCACTACTTTTCCCACAAATTCCTTTGCCCTCAAATTTGATTATCAAACAACCAAAGATGTTGTCATTCGTGCCATATAAGCTGGTGTCCTTTGCTTGCATTCCTGCGAACTTGTTTATACCTATATGCCAATGATTGTGTGTACGACGATGCTGCAGCACCATCGTCATCTACGTGTGTTGGTAAATTTGTAAAACGAAGCGCCAAAAGAAATAAAGTTAACGCAATACAACAACATATTCTGTGTAAATGATTATAAAGTCGTGCTTGTTTGCTCTCAACGCCTGACGTCTTGCGTCGCCGTAGCTTCCTTTGCTTTCACATAACTAACTACGGACGAATAAGAAGCAGAGCTAACGAAAATTACTAAAATTAAAGTTAACGAAGCGCGAATGTTGCCAACCTTCGAAAGGGGACTGCAGAGAGAGAAAAGGGTAGCAGCCGCCATTCAGCTTTTAAACATCGACAGGTTGTATGCAGCAACTTGAAGCCGAATGTTTTATGTGTGTATGGCTGTAAAAGAAACTCATCTTAAGCAACATCCTTAGCTGCTGCTGCTGTTGTGGCATTTCCTTAACGTGGCTTTGTTATTTACCTCCTTGCTACGAAGGGCGAACATTGCATCCTCGCATCCTCACTACTCACGTTGTTCAGCCATTCTGTGCTGTGCGTTTTCTTGGTTTGGAATTGCAACAAATGAGGATTAAAAGTTAAATTCTCGTTTTGTGGAAATTGAATTAGAGCTAAAATGTTAAACAAGAAAGCGGCAAAGTAAAAAAATGGAAACAAATCCAGGAGCAATAGCACAACTCTCTCTCTCTCCTTCTCTCTCTCTCTCTCTCACACACACACACATACAACTGCCTGAAATAATGTGTTTTATATTGCATTTGTTGCCAAGAAATACACACAAATCGCCGGAAAATGATCAGACGGAGGAGTCAGTCAGTCAGTCAGTATGGCTGACTAAAGGGTACTGTTTAAATGTCTTAAAGTTAGTTTCCGCCACTGATGGAGAAATTTTACTTGTTATCCTAAAGATAGTACGGCATCTGCCTCCCACTGCATCTTCTCGCTTTATCAGTGTGATTCCGTTGTTATTTCGAGGTTTCTATTTAATTCGAGGCTGCATCAAATAGGAAAAGTTTGCAAGTTTTCAAGTTTTTGTTTTTGCGTTAAATTGAAGTTGGAGGAGTTTGTTAAGAGGAATTGTAATTCCATTTTTTTTTTCACTTTTTAACTTCTATTTGAAAGTTCGTTGCAACTGGAAATAGATGCAAGAGGACTAGGAGGAGGAGGGCAAGATATAAACAAGTTAAAATTGTGCAACAGTTAACCCGGCCCCTCATAGATGTAGGAAGCTGTTAACTTTTCGGGTTGAGTTCAGGTGAGGAGTATTGTTGGGAAATTATCACTTTGTTAGAGAGAATGAGATAGAGATTTTAAAATTTGATGGATTTTTAGGCCGTCGTCTAACTCGACTAATTATCTTATGAACAACTAAAAGGGTCCTGTGGTGGTTCCTAGATCTGGAATTCAGTTTTCCAATTGTTCACCTGAAAGATGTTAAAATATCCCCAAAAATAATACATCATCGCATGACCGCGTTGATGTTCCACAAGGATGGTTACACGCCGCATGCATCCAACTGGGGCTAAAATTTGAAAATTTCACATTCTAGATGTTATTAGAAGACTCTGTACTTTCATGTCATATCTTTTTTGTTTCACTTACCAAAAATTTAAGTAATCTTCGCAATAGGAAATGTGTAAACTGAAAAACCTTTAAGCCAAACGTTTTTTGACGACCTTTTATATTTTTAGCTTACCTTTACATTTGTTCGCTTAGTTTCGCAGCTTTTACTCCAGAACCATTGATGATTACTCATTTCATTCGTCAGCAAAATTGTAGAGAACGCCAAACAATTTATTGTGGGGGGGGGGGGGGGAGGGTTTTACTTTACTTTACCTTCACCCTAAAATGGAATTTCTCGCCCCCAGATTTGCTGTTGCACCATAAATTCGTAATATTGGAACGATGTGCGTATGATTAATATAACATCCGCATTCAAATAATAATACTCATACGTTGTACATACAAATGTGTTAGTACTATATGCAAACCCGCTATATATGTACAATACAGTACTAAGGGATCATGGTCGTCGTTTAATATCATCAGTAATGAACAGTTTTCTACTACTTATCACAGAAGAGACATCCTATTATATATGACCAATGATCTTGTCAGAGGATGGAACTGTCTTCGTTTTCTTTTGATAATAATTTGCTAAATACTAGGTTCCTTTATTCCTTTATCTTTGAGTTCTTAAAAAGTTCAAACTGTCACTAAGACTAACTAATTCCAGGTGCAGTGTACCACAGCACTACAATCCGACATCTGTTAACCATCTGATTTTAAACCGTATCGCATATTCCCCCTAGTAAATATCTTTTTCGCCGACGACATCACAGCCAATATGCTCTCCGTGTTTCAAAACGAAATACATCCCACCATTAAAAATTTGCACAGATAAGACTTGTGCCGTCGAATAAAAGAATTCGACACGTTTTTGTACTCTTCATATTTCTTTCACCCGCTTTATACCAAATTCCCTCCTTAACGTTTAACACAACGATAGGGCGAAAGAGAATGGTGTAAAGTTTATCAACGGAAGCGGATATTGTGGTGTCTTCGCCACGTTCTTTGACTTTGGAAATGTACGCACACTTTTACACTCCCCAAACGCACAACTCACAAATGAAAGACATCGTTTACTTAACTCCTATTTCGTAGCAGCCGTAAGTGTTGCCAAACATGAATGAGAGAGGGAGTCCTTGCCAGCTCTAGCAGCCGAAGCAGCAAACATTTCACAAGGTTAATATTTAATGACCAAAAACTCAAGTTGTTACTGTAATTGCAAATGTTTCGTTTTAATTTTTCTCTTCGTATAACTTCAATTTTATTTACATTTTCTATGAAACGTTCGTTCACGTTGTATGTGTAAGCATGCCGTTATGTATGTTGTGTAAATGTTACATTAGTGTGAGTGCAAAAGTTGTGGATCCTTGTCCGTTCAATACATTGCAATAGATTTTCACGAGATATTTGGCTCTGCTGCAATCTTTTGAATTTGAAATCTAACTAAGTCAATGTGTGTTAGTGGAGTGTATCGGCATTTGCCCATTGCCCTTCCGTCTCTCATTTTTAGCTACTCTATCTGTAATTGTGAATGTATGTGCGCTGGTCTATCCATGTTCTTGCTTGTATTTCATTTATTTTGAACGTTGTTTTTTCTCCTTCCAGTGACTATTGAAAATTACATTTGTAGTTGATTTTTTCTCGTTTCGATTTTTTTTTTTATGTTTTAATGTTGTCTGTAATCGAGTTCATTTTGCATTACCTCTGTCCTCTGTCTCGTAATGTGAATTCGTTTGTGTTGGTATCCCCCTGTTTTTTTTTGTGTGTCTTGTGCAACTAAATCGACAGAAGTAGGTTGCAATCAAATGGAAGTTTTAATAATAAAGTATCACCAGGAACCGAAAGCAACAAATCGATTATTTTCATTTCACTAGAGTCTCTGAAAATTACTACGACTCTTTAGGGTTGAATAAAAGTTTATTTTTTAAGGAGAGAGAAATTTAAACGAAATGACTGAATTTAATGCATAGAGCACGGAGGTTATAGGGAAATATTTAAGGTTGTAGGGAAATATTGAAGGGAATGACAATTTCTATACTTAAGATGGAATCTATGAATCTATATGACTGCTGTCTGGGAGATTGTAGTGCTAAATTTGGAAGGGAAGATGCTCTTGGTTGAGAAGTTGAACAATTTTGTCTACACAGCAACACCGCCGATATTCAGCCTGGAAATAGATTTTCACACAAAGAAATACACAAAACAACGTGGATTTACCCTGATCAAAAAAAACCAAATTGATCACGTGGTAATCTATGGACGGAAGGTAGATAGCTTATACAATCGATACCTATATACCAATACAAATGATGATGCAGACAAAGCAACACTGCAGTCAATGGTACCGCATACTATGAGAGAACGGCAAAGGCATGGCAAGTGACGAAATCACGCCAATCTTCGATGACGGAGTAGATTGACCACTGCTAAGCCAAATCGATCTCATTACAGCAATTAAGCGGCTTAAAAACAATTAAACTGCGGTTGCCACTGATGGATTGCCGGTAGAGCCTCATGGTCCAAGGCCATGAGGGTATTATCTCTCGCGCGTACTAACTACTGGAGGATCAGCTTTTTACCCATCGCATGCAAGGTCCTGTCGGGATTGTTGTGTGAAAATCTTAAATCCATATTGACAGAAGTAGGTATTTACCCTACGGCAAATCCTGGAGAAGTCTCAAATTAAAGCTGCTAAGGTCGCTTGAAATAATGTTAAATTTTTTAAGATACATGCGTCACCACAGAACTATTGCCCTGACAGCAGATGCAAAACGGCATCAGGAATTTGTATTCCAATTATGGAGTGTGATAATTCACAATGTTGCCATCTTCCAACTAGGAACAAAGTTCCCCATCCGACAGGTTTCATCTATGGGTAAATCATATTTCCACTAGTAAGACTTCCGTAACATCATTGGGCGCAACTCCTGCAAACAAAACTTCCTTCTATACCATCTGCAGTAAATTACTTCCATTAACGTCATTAGACCCTACTCTTTCAAACATCTAATGAGTTCATTACAGTACCAGGTCAATTCAATTCGAAATGAATAGGACTGTGTAGAATAAACTTCAAAGCTCCATAAAACTTTCCAGTTCACTGACAACACTCTTTGGCCACCGAAAGAGAAACCAAAGTTCCCCATCATGCTGGGTTTGGTCATCTTAAGACTTGAGTCTGTTAGCTCTGCAGTCATCATTCAATTTTGACCTTTATCGTATTAATATAACAAGCACTTTCGTCTTGTTTCTCTAATTCCAGTCGGTTCGCAATGAAAGATTCATCGAACCGTGAACTGTATCATTTATAATAATCTTCTCTTATCCTAGAATGTCGGTTGCCAACGCGTAGCAATGTACCTACTTTTCTGCGCTATTAGGTTCACTCTTGTTAAAATGAAATACCACATTAAGCTAAAACTATGTTCAATGCATATAAGAAATGCAAGACTTATCGCGTCAAGGGATTCAGTTCTCTATTACTTCGGCATCAACTTTAATTTACCAGCGCTTTTTTGACTAACCACAACCAGTACGAGGTTCTATAAAACTAACTACCTTGGACGACTCCTGATCTCCCGTACATAGGTTTTACTTCTTGGCTGGAGCTAGTAAGAGCCTACGCTGCGACTATCACTTTTCGCCACCGCAGGGCCAGCAAAGCACTCCACCGGTGGTTCTATGAAGAAAGCGGGGGCGTTACTACCCGAAACCCGCCGGAGAGGACCGGAGGCCTATACGACTTTGTATGATAACACTGACCAACATAAAGTCTTCAGTGAAGATGGGCAATCTGAGCAATGTGATGGAACCTTTATCATCCACGCCTTTAGACAGTGCGACAGTCCGTCATACGATCTCCTTTACATCCTAATAGAGATGATCACAAGGAAATATGCAATATATGTATATTAGGGTGAGTCTTAAAAAATGTTTTTGGAATTTTCCATGGGCCAAGTTAAAATTTTATTAAGACGTACAAAAAAACTCTATGTGAATTTTTTTAATTTTTTTCTTAAAGGTTTAGGGGTCGCTACCGGGGTTCGAAATTCAAAATTCTACCGTCATCCTGAGGGATAAGCCGAATAACTCGAGTAAACCTTAACTGATCCTTATGAAAATTTTTCAGTATTAATATTTTCCATAACGAAGTAATGGAATTGTAAATGGGCAGAATTGCCCCACCCCTTCTGGTACCTCCCATACAAAATTACCTATTTTTTAATAATTAATATTTCTCCCATAACTTTCAAACGGACAGCTGGATGGCATTTAAACTTGGTCAGTTTAAAGACCTTGTAATAACAGATAAACCCCCAGAAAAGAAATAGCTTTGTCACACCCCTTCTGGTACCTCCCATACAAATGACCGAATTAACCCCCATATTTTTACCTACATATCTTTTTAGTAAAAGTACTGAATTCAATAAAATTTTGTGTGAGATAAACTCATGCACAAAAGGGACTCGTGAGTGAATGTGGACTATACCGGCCAACCCCTTCTGGTACCTCCCATACAAAATTACCTATTTTTAGACAAATTATTTTTTACCAATAATTTCCAAACGGACAGCTGGATGGCATTTAAACTTGGTCAGTTTGATTACCTTGTAATAACAGATAAACCCCAAGAAAATCAAAACCTTTGTCACACTCCTTCTGGTACCTCCCATACAAATGACCGAATTAACCCTCATATTTTTACCTACATATCTTTTTAGTAAAAATACTGAATTCAATAAAATTTTGTGTGAGATGAACACATGCGAAAATTTGACTCGTGAGTGAATATGGACTATATCGGCCAACCCCTTCTGGTACCTCCCATACAAAATTACCTATTTTTAGACAAATTATTGTTTACCAATAATTTCCAAACGGACAGCTGGATGGCATTTAAAATTGGTCAGTTTAATTACCTTGTAATAATAGATAAACCCCCAGAAAATCAAAGCCTTTGTGACACCCCTTCTGGTACTTCCCATACAAATGACCGAATTAACCCCCATATTTTTACATACATTTTTTTGTAAGTATGCTGAATTCATTTATATTTTGGTAAAGATATACCCTTATTGTAATTTTACTAATGCTTATCTTAAATATAAATCTAGTTTAATGAATGTTATTAGATATTCAACATAGATAATGCAACGCTATTGTCTTGCCCCCCTCCACTAATTTGCAGTCCAATCTAGGAATTTTTACAGGACAGTTAATAAGATATGATTTATTTCAAATTTGTTCATCAGTTTTTGTTGTGTTATTATTTAAAAAGATACATTTTAAAAATAAAAATTAAATTAAACAGTTAAAAAACTAAATATTTAAATAAAAATTTAACATATTAATATTAAACATCAATTCATTGCATGAAAAACTTAACATTAAAAAATATAATTATAAACAACTGCATTTACTGCTTACAATTTTCTTTAAATTTTAAAATATTGTAAAATATATTATTATTTACACATGGTAGATTTTTTTGGATCGGAATATTTTTTTCTGAATTCTTTCATCAATAATAATAGAAACTGCTTCTGTTCTTCATTATGTGTATGCAATTTATTGTATTCCTGCATCAAGGCCACTTCGCGTTCAGCAATATCGTTAAAAACTCTCATAGACCGAACTAATTCTTTACTTAAATTACAGTCTGCAACAATCTTCAACATTTTTTTTAGGAAACCCGATATAATACCCGTTCTGCTGAAAAATTTAAGAGTATTGTTGTATACAAAATGCTCAAGACTTTTAGAATGTAGTAGGTTTTCATCTACTGTAACTCGTTTTTCTGGATTATCTACTCCTTCTATGTTTAAAGCATTTACCATCTTCTTCTTAATTTCATGAGAAACTTTGTCATCAAAAAAAGCAAATCCATCTAGCTCTTCCGACAAATACCAGAGATGACCTAGAATTTTGTTTAAGGCTATTGCCGCTATCTCTTTATTAATTGTTGCATAAGACTTCAAGTCTTTTAATAACTGGAGGTCATTTCTTGAAGCAGGAGGTCCAGAAGTGGATTCAAACCAATATTTAAGGTAAATATTAATTATAAAAATGCAAACATCCTGTATTTCACATAATTCGCTTTCCTTAAGCTTGAACTGCTCTCTGAATAAATATATTTTTATGGAATATATTGCCTTAGCCATCCATCTAGCACGGTGAAGACTTGCTGGTGCTCTGAAGAATATTGGTGTTTTTGGAACATCTCCGCAGAATATTATTGTCAGCTTAGGTAGCTCTTTGTAGTCATCTCGTGGCTGAAACTCTTTAAGCTGATTTTCGGCAAAACAAATAGCATCCGCAGAATTCTTTATGTTTTTTTTGTAGTGGTATGGTTGCTGTTTGATATTTCGGGGAAGTCCCGAAATACCATGCATAAGTCATATTATATGACTTCTACGTTTAAAACTGCGCATGGATTTCAGGGCACTGAAGCGAGTTCTTTTGTACTTCTTAATAACATTTTAAGTTAACCTATGAAAAAAATCAAAAATAAGTAGCATATCTATGTAAAACTATCAGGGTGAATTCGGTCATTTGTATGGGAGGTACCAGAAGGGGTGTGACAAAGGTTTTGATTTTCTGGGGGTTTATCTGTTATTACAAGGTCATTAAACTGACCAAGTTTAAATGCCATCCAGCTGTCCGTTTGGAAATTATTGGTAAAAAATAATTTGTCTAAAAATAGGTAATTTTGTATGGGAGGTACCAGAAGGGGTTGGCCGGTATAGTCCACATTCACTCACGAGTGACTTTTGTGCATGTGTTCATCTCACACAAAATTTTATTGAATTCAGTATTTTTACTAAAAAGATATGCAGGTAAATATATGGGGGTTAATTCGGTCATTTGTATGGGAGGTACCAGAAGGGGTGTGACAAAGCTTTTGATTTTCTGGGGTTTATCTGTTATTACAAGGTCATTAAAATGACCAAGTTTAAATGCCATCCAGCTGTCTGTTTGGAAATTATTGGTAAAAAATAATTTGTCTAAAAATAGGTAATTTTGTATGGGAGGTACCAGAAGGGATTGGCCGATATAGTCCGTATTCACTCACGAGTCAAATTTTTGCATGTGTTCATCTCACACAAAATTTTTTCGAATTCAGTATTTTTAGTAAAAAGATATGTAGGTAAAAATATAGGGGTTAATTCGGTCATTAGTATGGGAGGTACCAGAAGGGGTGTGACAAAGGTTTTGATTTTCTGGGGGTTTATCTGTTATTACAAGGTCATTAAACTGACCAAGTTTAAATGCCATCCAGCTGTCGGTTTGAAAGTTATGGGAGAAATATTAATTATTAAAAAATAGGTAATTTTGTATGGGAGGTACCAGAAGGGGTGGGGCAATTCTGCCCATTTACAATTCCGTTACTTCGTTATGGAAAATATTAATACTGAAAAATTTTCATAAGGATCAGTTAAGGTTTACTCGAGTTATTCGGCTTATCCCTCAGGATGACGGTAAAATTTTGAATTTCGAACCCCGGTAGCGACCCCTAAACCTTTAAGAAAAAAATTAAAAAAATTCACATAGAGTTTTTTTGTACGTCTTAATAAAATTTTAACTTGGCCCATGAAAAATTCCAAAAACATTTTTTTTTTGCCAAATAAGAATCAACCTAATGTATATGGTTGATATCATCTTTGATAAAAGTCACATGCTGCTCGCGTACGCCGTTGATATACACATAATATGTCCAAGGACTGAACGATGTTACTACGGCCTGCTCAAGCATTGACAAGCAGCCTTCAAAAGTGGATCTGATGATAAATGAGGACAATATGAGGTCCTCTTTATTTCAACGAATAAAGAGTCAGTGAGTTTGGGACTCTGCGTGAACGTTGCCAACTATAACCTTGAATAGGTAGATGCATTTCTCTACCTTGGTTCCGTTTTAAATAAAATTACTTTCACCATAACATATTTCCATATAATCAGGCTGCAATACAGCGATCACTACATTCACAAGTACATCATTATTTATAATATATAAAACAAATCATAAGTTAATAATAATCATAATATTTATTATACGTTGTTAAAACGATTTAACAATGCTAATTTGATAAATGTTTAGTTATGCGGCTATAAACATTTACCCTTAATAATATTATATACAAAAAATTCCCATTTCCACTATATCATTTACAAAATTCTGCAAATTAACAAATAACCTTAAAAAAAAACTTTAAAACAAACTGTGCGTTTGTTTTTTGAACAACACATAAAAAAACTTCTTTACCACTTATAAAAGTTCATTTGGCAACGTTTGAAAACAGAAAAAAAATATAACGCTCTGTCTCTCTCTCTCTCTCATAAATACATCCCGCTACTTGTGGGGGTCGTGTGTCATCCCGCCCACTGCTCACTGCCGCCGTACCCAGAAACCCCGTTCAGGGCAACGTAACAATATCTCGAAATAACACGAGCGAGCAACAGCTACAGCTTCCATCGTCGCCATCATCACCATCACCATCAGCGCCAACAACAAGCGATAGCAATGAAAAAGTATAACAATTGGGAAATAAAGTACGTGCTGCATGCATATCCTGAGGCGTTAAAACAGAGTAAATAAAAAGTAAAAATGAGTTGTAAAGGAAAACGGCAAGAGCACAAAGAAACTGTAACAACGACGCACTGAACTGAATGGGTCTTAAATAAAGTTCAAGCTACATCAACACCTCAGCAACAGCAGCAGCTCCGACCTCCGCGCGCTTCATCATCATCAATGTCAAAAGTTTGCCATAAGAAAAGGGACGAGCAAAGTAAAAAAGGACGAAATTAAAACACGAAATTTAAGATAATAAGTGGAAGAAAACAAAAGATAATAATATCAAAAAGTAGAGTTTTTAATAAGCTTCCTTTTACATTTGCTTGTTGGGTTTTTTTTTTTGTTGTCGTCGTTCTTCTTGTTCTCGAGATCCTTAAAGTTCCTGATTAGTTGTATTGCAAAATACATAACACGAATTATGAGCCAAGATGGATTTGCTTGTAATAAACTTATAAAAGATAACATAAATGATGATGCTAATAACCACCAACCTGCTTGATGTTAATTTTTTAGTGAAACAAAAGCAAAATGTTAAAGAAAAAGCTTTATTGCTTTTCAAATAAAACAAAAAACAGCAACCCACAGGAACTTACCACTAGACTGCTTTGTGCGCTTCGATTTTTTTTTTTTGTTCTTTTGGATTGCCTTTTGTGTGGCTTATTCCCTTGTTTGCCGTTTCATCGTGTCCATTTCGTGTGGTTTATTACATTTATCCCTGTGGCCATAATGCTTAATTATATCATCATTATTCTAAGCTTTGTAACGAAACACGTTTAACCACTAGGTCCCTGTCCCGTGTTCCTTTTTAAGCTCTTTTTTTTTTGTTTGTTCCATATCGCTGTAAATTCAGTCACTTCAGTTCGTGTTTTTGGCATTCACGTAAAAAGGACAACAACGTCCTGTTGTAATTAATGAAAAACGCCCCATATACAATATCTAATGCAGTCTGCAGTCCTTAGGTTGAACACGAATTGTAACCGTTGGCTATAAATTAATCAATTTTACATGGAATTGAGGAAAATTTGTTACGCTCAGGTCATCATTATTTGGTCACAAAGGTGGCAGGTAGGTTAGGCATGAGAAAAGAAAACAAATATTCAAAAATTTGTCAACTGAACTTAGTTTTTGAAATTATATAGACAATGATTTGTAGCAGAAAAAACAATCTTGGGTTTCTAAGCAATAATAATAATACAATTGATGTTATGCATAGAATTTGTGTCTAATGAAAGTTGACTTTGGTTTTCTTGTTATGTGGCGAGAGATGATTCCTTCAATGCTGTGTTCTGTTATAGTCGAACAAGAGCCGTTACATCTACTAACTTGATTTATTTTCACTATGCACTATTTGAATCTGAAACCCGCAATGGCTTCTCCGAAGGACTTCGAGAAGTATCGCTTCCGTTAACCTTGAGAGAACCATAGGTGGACCGTTTAGTCGGCCCTGCCTTTTGTGAAAAGCGATAGTAGGGACGTATGCACCCACAAGCTATGGCCAGAAAGTATAAAACTTGTGCTACATGGTACAGGTTTTCCCAAGGTAACTTGCTGCCTGCCTGGTAGCTGTGGTTAAAACCAAAAAAAAATTTTGGTAAGTTAAAAGTTGGTGCTCGAGTTATCGTATCAAGGGACACGGGTGACTGTCTCTTGATACGATCTGTACTGCACTTCTCATGTGCATCAATTAATACTTATGGATAATAAATAGCTCCGAAAATGTATATAGATGTACCTTATACCGCAGAAAAGTAGGTACATTGGAACGCGTTGGTGTCTTAATGATTGTATAAGACTAATTTATTAAATATAATACAAGACAGAGCTAACACTCTGAGGTCGTAAGATGACTACTTCCAGCCATACGAGGAATTTTGGTTCCTAGTCGGTGATGGTAATTATAATTAGGTAGGTAAGACAAGGTGTTGCTGGTGAACCGGAAAGATTGAGCTTTGTAGTCGAATCCTTCAGAGTAGGTTTGAGTTCGATTTGAAGTGTATGGTCATTGCATTGGCTAGTTCTTCGGAGTTCGTATAAAGTTCGAAGGTGTGGAGTCCAATGACTATCATAGTAATTTACTGCAGATAATATTGATAAATGTAAAGTTCGGAGTAATAGTATCCCATGAAGTTGCTGAAGTTGATTTTTGATATGAAACACGCCTGGATGAAACCAGTCGGATGTGGAACCTTGTTCCCAGCTATAAGATGCCAACATTGTGAATTAGAACTCTCTCAATAATTAGCGTTGAGAGCTACTGTTCTATGACGGGATACAAATTATTGATGCCGTTTGTAGTTCTGTTGGTGATGCATATATTATAATAAACATAACGTTATTCCAAGTGGGAACACGCGTGCAGGCCTTAACTGCAGCAATGAAGTATGCTCTTGTGGGTTGGAGCCCACCAACCATCTCGACAGCTGATTGTTCTTACGCCATCATGCTAAGGTCAGTCGCTGGATTTACGCTGTTTATAAAAATGTTTATTTGTGAAAAGTTTGTAATGGTAAACTCTTAAGTTACTCAATCAATAGCAATCATAATTTGATGAAGATATTACAATCTGAATATAAAACAAAATAGGATACCTTGTTTTTTAATTTCAAAACTTTTTTACTATTTTTTTAGCATTTTACAACGTATTTTCATAAAAGGCAGTGTAGTGTTAAAAAATTTCATTTGGTTAACGATCATTCCGTAACTAGTCCTGAATATTATAACTGTGGGCCTCTAAGTGTCCAAGGAAATGAACACGCTTCCTTCCGATGATAAAGAAAAACTTATTATATTTGATAAAAACTGTTTATTTATTATGAAAATACACAAGTGAGAATACAATTTTTAAAAATTAAGATTATCCACGATCCTTGATGAATTTTGTCAATGCTGCAACCTGAAGCGGTAAAATCCATCGCATCTTGACATGTATTCTTCATTTCCTAACTAACACATCTTTTCATTCCTCAAGAGACACTGGGTTACTGTTGAAAACTTCTCTTTGAAGATATTTCCAACTACAAAATGTCACAGCTTTTGGATATTACTTTTTGTTCAAAAAATTTGCGAACTGCACTTAATGAGTCATTGGAGGTGTGTTGAGCCATCTTACAAGAACGCTCATTGCGCTCTGCTTATTAACGCCTTTGGCACATTATTCCCATTGGCTGCTCCTGTAACTCATAACCCCTCCACCTCACTCTGCCGTGTCTACTCGCTGCAGCTGCCGATTAAAATATGAACGGACTTTTGGTCCACCCTGTATTCAAGAGATCTAGTTCCCTGAATCTTTGTTATATAAATTAGTAAAAATTGTATTATAATAATAATTTCATAAGGAAGAATGATTCCTTAAAACATTTCTGTAATGATTTCTAACTGTAATAATAGCTTTTATATGAAGCTTTACTAATTATTTCGAAATTTTTGTTTATTTTCAGGTAAGCATATGATGATTCGCATGGAGATCGGAAAATAGTAAGCTATCAATAAAACTACACACAAAGAAAACATATTATATTTCCGTTAGGCATGTTTCCGCGGCAAATATCATACATGTATACAAACTTCTAAGACAGTTATGTCTAGCCAGTTTTACATATAGTGAAAGATCATTTTCATTATCCTTTAAACACCCACTGAATTTTAATTTAATGACATTTCTGTAATCCTTTCTCTCTTCCTACCTCTCGCATTACTTCTAAGCACGTGGCAATCCACAACTGTCTGTTCCGTCATGATATGATATATTCTTACCGCAAAAACCAATTATAATTGCATTGCCTATCAACTCAATTTCATCCGTTAGACCTAATAAACCCAAAATGGTCATAAACCCTTCATATGCCAAGAGATTTGTAAAACAAATCTCATATTTATTACAGTAACACTCAGATTTGAAAGTCATAATTATATTTCCTTAGAATTGTCTGTACATGTGTTCTTCACTCTTAACATATATGTACGTATATCCATGGCAATAAGAACTTTAAAAGACTCGTTGGTACACCTGTCGTTGTAAATTTCGTTTCGTTTAAGATTACCTTTTTATTTTTGTTCTCAGTTCCGTTCGTTTTCATTTAAACCAAAAATCCATAACAAATCCCTTAAATTGCTGTAACTCTGATATCTGTCTAAGACCACGCATGCTGCTGCTGCCATCACCTGTAATTTTGTGTAGCCTTTTCTTCAAGCCGACTGACTGCCCCTTTACCCAATTTAACGAATTCGTTTTTTTCTCGTAAAAAATCCAGCAAATTAAAAACTGAAAAAGGTCCTTTTCTTCAGGAGATGTGAAGTTAATACCCAAGATGTTGTTGTTATTATTATTACAACATACTCACTGGCATACCTTTTCTTTGGCTGTGGCACGATATCCACAGAGGCAGCAAAAAAATACAAACCTTAAACAAATCCTGTGCTTATGTTGCATGGACGATTTAGCATCCACGGCAAGGAACAGCAACAGCGATGGCGGCAACCAAAAGACCAACTCACGAGACTTTAATACTCCACAGCGACGTACGAACGCACACACACACAAAGAAAAAAAGAGATAGCTAGAGAGAGCCCAAGATAAGAGAGCCCTTCTCAGCAAGACACCTTTACACAAATGATACAAGTGTAAGACATGGACGAACAAAAATCAAAAGTCAATCCTTCAAACACTCAACCAACAAGCCACACACACAACAACAACAACAACAACTAGAACGGCAAAACGAACAGCACGAAAGATAACAACAACATAAAGAAGAGCAGCTAATATTTAAGGAGTAAAGGAAAACAACAACAAAATCTTCAAGTAAATCTTCTTCAGCCAGCCTTCTGTTTTGATAAAACAGCTGTTTTACTTGCCTGGCTCCGCTCGGTATGAGATGTCGAATAAGAGTCAGCTACAATGAAGTTTACATGATATGGCCCATAGATTTACATAGTTGTGAAAATCGACTGCTCTTCTTGATTATCTTTACAAAGAGTCGTTGTGTGGATGTGTGGGTAGGGGAACAGTGGTTTAGACGCCCTTAAAAACTAGTTGGTGGGCAATAAGACTTTACAAGAATAGATTAAGTCTGTCAGGAGAATGTTATTTTCTACTTGTATAGGAATGCATCGAAAAGCAGTCTTATTAGCAGGAATTTTTCATAACCCGATACTGCTGCCAGTAAACCTTCTTCGAGAAGGAATGAAGGAGGGCTCTCTGTCTGCTTTAATATACAACTTATGTTGATGCCCACTCGTACTGCTCGGCAAATGAAAAAAAAGTGTAAAATTACCTTTGAATCCGAAAATCACCAACATCATCTGGAAAGATAACAAAAAGTGAACTAAGTAACGGAAGCAGAATGGGTGGGTGTGTCTCTAGAAAACGACTGATTCTTATGTAAATGACCATCTGAATCTGAATATCACCCATCACGCCTACCCCCGTTTTTGTCATTTTTCGAAAAAAAGTTTCAGGCCCGACACTTTTCCTGCTGATTTTTACCTAAAATACAATCATGAATGCGAAAGTCAAACCGTTTTTCCCCATCGCACATCGGTATCTCGGAAAGCGCCTCGTTTTACATTTTGTTATCATTCAAGTAAAACGAAAAAAAGGAGTCGGCCAACCGAGAAAACGGCGGGTGATGAAAAAAAATGGGGGGGAATTAAGGATTTCGGAGGTCATTTTGCATAAGACTCAGCCATTTTTCGGGACGTACCCCACGCCGCCTTCAATTTTCCTTAATATCTACTTTTTGTTACCATCAAAGAAACGATGGGGCGTCCCTAAAAAACGGTACATAATGGCGCAAAATGGGGAGATATTTGGATTCTGGAGGAAGAAATCATCAGGAATTGTATCGGGGTCCCAGTTATGTTATTTTCCATTATTTGTATCATCATGCTAAGGTCGGCCTCTAAATCTACACTGTTTATAAAACTGGTTAATTGAGAAATGTATGTAACGGGTAAACACAAAAGTTACTCAACCAATAGTAATTGTTATTTTACGAAAACACCACACCATGAATATAGAACAGAATAGAATAGTTGTTTTTAAAATTTTCGAAAAAATTTTTTTGTCCATATTTGTTGGGTTTTACAACGTTTATATGGAAATGCACTCAGTGGAACGCACAGTTGGCTAGTAAGCATTCTGTAATATTATGAAAATTCTGCAAATATCTTATTTTTGAGGTGTTCTCTAAACATTATATTAGGTTTTAATGGACGAATTTTTTGTACCTCAAGGATGTTGGCCCCTGGAGATGTTTTGACATTTCTTCCAAAATTTCATATTTATAGGATATACTTTTATATGGAAGTAAAACCTTTATCCAAATTGATTAGCGAACTTGTTTTGTTTTTGCTATTTAAAGAACTTTGTTTCTTTCAACGTCCTTGATGTGCCATTCCACTTATCTCATACAATTCATCTGTCCAAAAGGTGCAAAAGGACCCATCAAGTAAAAAACATAAAAAAAATTGACATATCAGCTTTTGCCCTAATGGTAGAAATTAACAACCTCATTATTTTCACCTTTAATACTTTGTTTCGAACCAATGTATCTCCTTAATCAAATAGAAAAATTGAATAACAACTACTGCCAATACACCTGTTAAATGACACAAGGCCGCTATTGTTGTTATCCTTTTTATTTTTAGAATCTTCTATAAAAACATAGCAGCAGCTCTTACCAAACCACCAGACAGACAGAGCAAGCACACTTAACATTTAATCAGACAGCCGGCTGCTGCTCGTTGGCAGCGTCAGCAGCGCAAGGACACAGGTAAACGCAGCCTTAGCATCCTGGTGGCGGTGAAGGCAGAAACATCATTTGGTAGTATGAATGCGCTACATGTATAAATCTTCCTCTCTCTCTCCTTGCTATCCATTTCCCTCTCTTTACTTATGCCTTTTATGGGGTACTCTCTTGCATTAACTCGTTGTTGAATTTAATACGTAATACGTACAAGTGGTTATGGGCCCAATATGATATTCTAGACATCAGCAACAATGGCAGCAACAACAACAACACGAACAAAGCAACACTAAAAAGGTTGCCTATTTTTAACATACATACTGATGAGTATGAGTACTCGTATCTGCTGCTGTTGCTACTGTGGATTGTGATGGTGGCAACGGCGGCGGCAATGGCTGTTGTTGCTCTTCGTCCACTGCCTTTTGCCTTTATTCGTATTACAGGTGGCATTTTATTGTTTAAAAACAATAATACACACACACACACTGCACACACAATTCACTCGTGCCTCTAAACCCTTAATGATCATTATCCACTCACATTCTTTGCTGTGATGTTCTTGCTACGTTCAACGTTCTTCATCGTTATGACGATGATTTGATAATGTTGATTGCATTGTGTCATACGTACGTACGTACGTATTGTGTATTGAGCTTCTTGGCAATGTTTTGTTTTGCTCTGCTCTTTCTCGTTAAGGGGTGCAAACAGTCTTGAGGGGATGAAGATATTCATATACCGAAATGCCTAAGCAAATATTATGAAATTCCTTAAGAGGTATACGATAGGAGCAAACAAGTATGCGGTAGTAAAAGTCCCCAGATGTGCGAAACTGTAAAGTATTAAATTTCTGTGCGAGGCAGAAGGGATACAACAACAAAAGAAGACAACGGCACAGCAATTGACTGATGTTAACTTTAAAGTGTTGATAACAAACGAAGCAAATGTTGGTAAACAAATAATTGTGAACAAGAAGGAAGTGTTTCTTATAGGAGCGATGCTATGAAAAACATTATTTCCGTTATGTATACTGGGAAAATGTGTTTTAATGGAGAGTTCTCGAGGAAGTTGACGGGGTCAAGTTTCTGTCAAAAAGAGCTATAGTAATAAAAAAAATATTTTTTTTGTAGAAGTCATATTAATTTTAATTGGTTTTGGTGAAGATATAACTCTTTTTAGGAACACGGTGGACAGTTTTTTTTTAAACATGTCGAACTATCTTCGGTTTGAGATTTAATGACAAATGGTCCGATGAGGCTTTGGTGTAAATAGCACCAAACAGCGAGTTTTTGCTCTCTCCAAGAACGACAATTCTGATTCTTTACATACCCGGACAGAAATCAGTCTCATCGCTGAAGATGATTTGACGATATAAATTTAGTTCAATCCCCAATTGATGCTCAGTCCATTCTCGGAATACGCGACGCAATTGATGGCTCGCTGGTACCAGTTAGATCTTATGTGAATGTAAGCCAAGTTCTTTCCACAGAAAGTAATAGGTGAGACAGAAATGGAGTTGCTGAGTATTCCATCGGATCGATTAATTTTGGTCGTCTGTCGCACTCACGTCTGCAGCGGTGATAGTTTCTTATGTGCGTTCCCGATTTGGAATAATATTATCCAAAAGAGTTAATGTGATTATGAATCACATATTAGGTGCTCAGATAGACTGCTTAGATAACACTCTATAAGTAAATATAAAATAAATTGCCACTATTTGTAAACATTGTTTTGGTCTAAGCCTTTCAATTGTGATTTGCCAAAGTACGTATACTCTAAAAAGTCAAACACACTTAATTAGTATGACAGCTAGTTTGCAGTTATCCCTATCGTAAGTTGTATATGTCTAGCTTAGGTTTGGCTAAGGACACGTGTGATCTGGTGAAAACCATCTCACATTGTACTTGCTGATCTATTGATCCATTGTTATTCTCCGATAAAGAAAAACAAGGGGAAAGGAACATAAAACAAGGTAAATAAAAATAGAATGATCTAGGTAAAGATAATGAAGGAGGACAAGATTGTAGAGAACCATTACAAGATTCACCTAAGTCAATCATGTTGATCCAGGTAACCGTGAAAGGCATAGCTTGAAACCTATAAAGTTACTTACTCCGACTGAGGAGAGAGGCTTTAGGTCTACTAGATAATCTCGTCCTTGGTATCTTAGTCTCCTACATGCTAAAGCGGGACAGCTACAAAGAAGATGTTCCATAGTTTTGGACTCCGCCTCGACCGCACATACATGGTAGTAATCTGGTATGGACGTGTCGCATTTGCCTGTTAGGTGCTTGATATTGCAGTGATAGTTAAAATTACTCAGGCCTTTTCCAAGTCACTCCTACATAGGAAAACTATGTATACCGATATTAAGCTTCTAGATTCAGGAATCTAGCAGTTATACAGTCGATTCTAGAGATCCAACGTCTGCAGGCTGTTTTCCACAACCAGTCCTCCATTAAGCCAAAAAGGTATTGAAACCATACCCCATAACAGTCTCAGCGGCTTTCTTAATGACCACTACCTCTGCACTGTTTTCATTATTAAGCCTTAAAGAAAGGCTAAGCTGCAGGTCCTCTATGTATACATCAACTCCTGTGGCATGTTCCATCTTCGATCCGTGAGTATAGACAGAAATGGAGCCACCATAAGGAATTCCATCGTCATTCTATTACGATCTTTCCAGAATTTCAATGACCACTTTAGGCAAATCCACACGTTTATACTTCTAAAAAACACCTTTTGTATATTGAACAAATCGCAACAAAAGATAATTATTTGAGTTTCCGTCAATTTCTGGTTCTCAGAGAGTGCCGTTACTTGATTTTATAGAAATATGCCATGTGTGATTGTATTGGTGTGAGCGTGAGATATAGTTGCTTGTGCATATATTTTTGATAAACCTGAACCTCTAAATTTAATTTTTTACATTTAAAATATTTAGCACTCCCCATACTCTTCCTTAGTCAAAATCTGATATTTAAAACAAATAAGAATCAAAATCGATTAAGTACTTTTTGAGTTTACCCGTGACAAACATTTCGCATATCATATAATTGCTTAAGATATACAGGGTTGCTGTTGAAAACTCTATTGTAAAGGTACCCAATCTAAAGAAACAAGTATGTAATGATTGATAATAATTTGTTGTTTTTGCCAGACAATTTTACGAATTGTACAGTATGATTTGTTGAAAGTGGGATATAAAAACATTGAAATTCTGTAGCGCTGGATAAAAAAGAACTGTAACATACCAACATACCACTGTAACAGCATGTTCTTTTCGATGTTCGTAAAAGTATCGACCAATAATGTTTCTTGCTGAAAAAGCAGACCATACAATAACCTAAAACCATGAGTTTTTAGTCGAAGAGCCATGCATATATATTACTGATTATGCATTTAGAGTTTCTCTTAACACAACCACACAACAACTTTTCCCAAGAAAACTTATTGAGCTATTTGGTGCCTTTAAAACATTCATTAAAATCGGTCTTAAGAGTAGAAAATGTAGTACTCTATATTTTTCCTTAAGTCGATTCTAATGTTGTAAAAAAAAAATTATAAAAATCGGTTTAGTTGTTTATATGTTTATGCATTACAAACATACCCCATATTAACAATTTTACAATGTAGGTAAATGCAAAGTGATTCCTTTAAAATTTGAAAGTATTTTTAAGGGTTAATAAATAGATTATAATTTCGAAAGGATACCTTTAGTTTAATATTGAATGGAAAAATTCATTTCAGTTGGTATCTTTTGCATTTTAAAAAAGATTTTTCTAATTATACATTGAAATGGTTTATGGTCAGCCGGTGAAAGGTAATACAATGAAAATTTTTACTGCCAATCAGGATTTATCATCCATTCATTGATAACTTTTTTTTGAGTTATCCTTATAGCCTTTGTTGCATATGATACACAAACGTCATTTGCACCAAAGCAACATTTTGTAAATATTGAAATAATCTTCATTACTTCACCAACGAACAAGAAACCTGCCATTGTATACACAATTTAAGGGTTAACTGCAACATTGTTGCCAATAACACTCATTAGCACATGCGCATTAACATGTTGCCAACATCTACACCCCAAAACAACATGAGCAACATTGAACATTGTTGATAAAAAAATATTGAAAGTATTTTCTCAACACATGTTGCAACAAGTTGCAATGCTTTATGACAAATAATAATGTTTGTCAACATTGAATTGTTGTTTTGGTACTTTATGATAGACATCGTTGTCGTTCATCATGTTGTTTCAGTAACTCTAAGACAAGCAAATCCCCTATTGGATATTGTGCAGGCCACAATGCGTACAAATTGAGTGAGTGGCCGTTCGCTTGATGTTTCTTTCCTATGTGCCATGACCGCCTGTGGTGTTCTCGTCTCTCGTATTTTGTTGGCTCGTTTCGTTTTTATAGTTTATCATCTCATCCATCCATTATTTGTTGGCCAACTGCCAAAAAGTGTCGCTTTGCGGTCTTTTGTCAATTTTTTTTCTTGTTTAATGTTATTTTGTATATTTCCCATTTCATGCTTTTGTGTATTTTTCTTAAATTCTCAACTGAAATAAAAACGCAAACGTTTTGAAAATACAGCGCACAGCAGCAGATTCCAAACAAAAATAAAAACGAAAAACAAAAAAAAGTTTTGCTAAGATTTTCATTAAGTTTTCTTTAACGCTTTTCGTTGGACGTCTTGTGTATGCACAGGCGAATTTTAAACTAAAAATAAACCATGAACATGAAATCATTTTTTCGAAAAAGTTTTCAAAAAATCGTAACATAAATTCAGCACTGACTGCCGCCCGCCCGCCTGCCACTCTTTTTTTATTCACCCAAATAGGATGGTCATTTTTGCCAGTGGAACTAAAAGCCGTTTTCCAATTTTATTTTTTTTTGCTTTTTGGGTCATAAATATGCAAAATTTCTAAACAATTTCCATTTGCCGCGATTGTGTCGATTTGTTAGCGAGCAAAAAAGTTTAGACTTTGTAAACAAATTGTGTCTGCATGTGGTTGCCATCAAGCGTCATGAGGCGCCGGGGGATGCAGTGTAGCGGGAGAGAGCTTCTGGCGCATCGCATAGTTAGGTTGTTGGTTCATATGGCAGTGCCTTTAAATTGATATTTATATCTATGGATAAATGGGCTGACTTCTGCTGTTTTTGATTATTTGTGCTAAGTAGTCGACAACATATGGTTTGTATTGAACTTGAAAATGGTTAATTAGTCATCAATACTGTGTCGTTGTTCACTGTACTTCAGACGGCGTCTGGATCAAAAGAGGGGTCAAGGGTGTGTGGATGCATAATTTATCTTTGTCTAGTATTTTGTACAGAGGGCAAAGGCAACTAATTCATTACCCAAAAGGGTCAGCGACATTTTTGTTTGAATATTCATTAGTTGGGTTGACTGGCAGACAATTTGTCCTACGACAATAAAGAAATCAGAATGTATGTACTAGCTAAATTTAAATGATTTGTTGTTAATATACATATCTGTTTATTCAGCGTTACATAGCGTTTTTGTAAACATATGTTTGAGAATGCCAAGAAGAATAATTATTTGGGTGGTGCTTTTCTAGGCAACAATTCACCTTAAATAATTAAGATAATCGCTATATAAATAAATATAATTGCTAATAAAAAAACAGTTTCCGCCACAAGGGGTTAGACGTGTTAATGAGCAAAATTAATTGTGAAAATAAATGTTTGTTTACAGGAAAACTAGAAAGTACAATAGGATTTAATATGAAAATAGATATGTACAGTTACTGTTATCATGTATTACTGGATCATGTAATGTGCTACTTACTTACTAAGCTGGTGCCTCTTTGCAACCCCAGTAGATTATATACCGCACGTAGAAAAATATTATAAGCGCCTCGATCTCAGTAACCTGGTCTTTCCAACGGAGTTTTGGTCCAGTTCATTATCGAAGTCTTTTGGAGCTGGAGCATTTTCGTACATACATATAACATGACCTAGCCAACGTAACCGCTGCAACTTAATGCGTCTGACCACGTCAATGTCAGTGTACAGCTCGTACAGCTCATGATTCATACAACGCCGATACTTTCCATTAACGATGATGGGCCCATATATTTTACGGAGTATTTTTCTCTCGAATACTGCCAGAACCGATTTATTCGCTTGTGTCATAACCCAGGATTATGAACCATACATTAAGACAGGTAGAACCAGTATTTGGTATAGGGCCCTGTCATTGAATCGCTCGCTTAGTCCGTAGTAGTAATGTACCACAGATCGTTACAAATGAAACAAACTACACGACATAAGAACAATATAAATAATATATGCTTATATCTATAGTAAAATTATAAAGAAAATATGTTTGTGAGTTTGTTTTCTACTAACCACAACCTTCAATTTAAAATGAATGACAAAATTTTAGGCATCCCCGTGTAAGTAGCGGCGGAGAAACGCGAGCCGGGATAGCTAGTAATATATATAAGAGCAGTAGTACATGTATCAATCCGATATATTTTCCGTGATTTTTTTGGAATCCGATTGCCTTAAAAATATGGTTCCTAGAATGTCGACAATATTTCGAAGCAACCTTTATATATATATAGATTAACGATTAGGTTTGGTATAGGCCACTTGGTGATCTATTTATCCATAGCGATTGACCGATAGAGAAGGAGAAAGGGAAAGGAACATAAAACAAGGAGTATACAAATTGAATGGTCTTGGTATAGATAATGAAGGATGAAAAGTTAGTGGTGAAACATTACAAGATGTACCAAAGCCAATCATCTTGACCCAGTTAACAATGGAAAGTTCCGCATGAAACCTATTAAGTTACTTACTTCGACTGAGGAGTTAGACTCTAGGTTCACTATTTAACCTTGCTCTAAGTATCTAAGTCTCCAACGAGCTGGACCAGGACAGGACTACAAAGAAGATGTTTCATAGTTTGGACTCCTGCTAGTCCGCACACACAGAACAGTAGTCCGGTATGAAACAATCCCATTTGACTGGTAGATGCATAATGGTGCAGTGGCCAACCTTAAGTCACTCCTACAGAGGCCAATCATGTATTCCGATCGGTATCTGCTATATTC